>JAVYIG010003972.1:128783-148783 GCA_035222895.1 Strongylocentrotus droebachiensis
CTTTGTAAGTTACCCTACACAAGTTTGTAGTATTTTACTTTGAACACACTCGTGTAGTCCACAAGAGGATACCCTAAATAATAGCGTGCCGTTATCATAAACAAGTATTTTGAGCTAGTTAATTCCTTTAAAACGAAAGTGATTTTGCGTTTTGTTTCCGATTTATAAATACATTACTATACCAGTTTAAATTCAATGTAACGCCTTAATCGATTGGGTACATTTCAAAAGCCCAATATATTTTTCTCCGTTCGGGACGTTTCACGACTTCTCGATTCACTATGCCCAAACGAATGCTCATTGGTGTATAATCAAATATTGCTCGACCGACCGTTGATGGAATATGTGAGCCAACTTGTATTCATTGTAAATTTTAATGTTATATCCTATACATCTTTATAATACTTTGTATATTCTACTTCTCCTTTTTCTCTCTCGTAGCATCTGTCACATTGTGCATGCCCAGTGACAAGGCTGTACAGAAGTGGAGGCAGGAACTTCCTGCTAAACTGAGACCAGACCAGGAGGCCATGAAGAATCTGGTCAAGGCTTGGATCGTTTCAGGAAGGGTCGAGTCTTCGCAGATCACTGACAACCAGAAGGTCCAGAGTCTGAACGGCGCCAAGCTATAAGATTCAACGTCTACGCACGTGACTCGGAGAAGGAGAGCTTTTATTTACTCATTTTTGGAATCTAGTGTTGGGAATTATGTCAAGGAATGAAAACGAGAAAATATATACTTAGACGTTTTTATAAACGCTTTCTGCTCAATTTCGTTAACCGGTGAAATTGGGATTTCCCTGCAATGGTTTCTGTTCAGATACTTCCATTTCGTTTAGAATAATGCCCAACTTGGTTCATATTTTTTGTTATCTTTTACCTACTAAATGTTACATAGATGCATATATGGACTATACGAAAATATGCACGTCGTACTATGTGGCAAAGGGTCCGTCCCGGTGAAAGTCTGTAAGGCATTGCCAATACAAAGTAAATATAATGACTAAAAACAATTGTTTTAAAAATTCACTTTTATCATGTCTATTCGTACCTTATAATTAGACTACACAATACAAAACAATCCTTCACCATTTATATGCATTCGGTGACTTTAATGTATGTTATTCCTTTTACAGATGATCACTGTTAATGGCGCTCGAGTCATTGACGCCGACAGGAAGGCTAGCAGTGGACTCATCCACGTAGTCGACAAGGTCATCTATCCACTCCCAGTCGGTGACGTAATGGACACCCTGGCTGACAACCAAGCCTTCTCCATGGTCGTCGATCTCCTGAAACAAGCCGGACTCGAAGATGAAGTTAGAAGTAAGTTTACTTCCGTGAATGATTTTTTTTTTTTGGGGGGGGGGGGGTGGGGATAGACGTGATTTCAAGTTATTAGTTTTCAAAATAATATTTGGGACCCGCTTCTCTTTTGAAACATGGTTCTAAAGGCAGAAGGATAGTAAATATTCCTCAATTAACTTGATACATCTTTCCAAAATCGTTAATCCATGATGATAAAAGATAACAGACAAGTAGTAGTATTAATAATATTCCACTTTTATATAGCGCTCAATACATCTACGATGTCTCTAAGCGCTTTACAAATATATAATAATAGCTCACATTTATAATGCGCCTAATATACTATTACCCCGGTCATTGAATTCAAAACTTGCCCAATCTACACTCCCTCGGGGAGCATTCCAGCCAGTCGTTACTTTGCGCTCAAACAATTACTGTTGACCAACAATGACGGTCGCATCCTTCCGGGTACCCATTTAGCACCTGGGTGAAGATTAGCAAGTGCAAATTAATATCAAGGATATAAAGCGCAAAGCCTAATTCTGATATTCATCTTCTATCACAGATTCTGACCCCCAGCACGGTTCTTGTGCCGACAAACGCTGCCTTCCTAGCCCTCCCATCCGGGGTGCTTGACGACCTCAAAAAGGACCCCGCCGGCAAACTCCGCAACCTGCTCAAGTACCACATGATCTCTGACGTCAAGTATTCTGTCTCTTTGTCGTCTGGTCAGCGCCTCCATGCCTCGCAGGGAGATGAGATTTCGGTTGCCCGCGACGGTGACGGTAAGCCTTTTTGTTTTTTTAATCCATTAGAAAGTAAAAGAAAGTGAAACATTACTTCAGGCCAAATCTAACAATTTTGGAAGGGGAACAAGGTATAACAAAAACCTGGAAAGTATCACTTTTTGAATCTCGGAAAGGAATAATATAGCCTATCATTAAAAATGAGTACTTTTCTAACTTTTAAAAGTTTTTAAAAGAAGTTGGGCTTTAAAAAAAAAGATGTTATTTGCCCTTGGTATCAGAACCTGGGTCTATCAGTTGATTTTTTCTCTTTTCCTGATAATTTTGAGTTAGATTTTAACATTTTTGTGACAGTCCCAAAGGGTAATACAACTTCATCTGCAACTATGATATTATGTATGTTAGATAAATATACATTTTTTAAGATTCAACTTTTATTTACTCGAAGGTAGTAATGCTATACTAGAATGAAGACATATTTATTACAAGACCCGTACCAGCTGCGGTCCGGATTTGTTTTGTAATATATTGAATTTGTACTTCTATGGAAATAAATTCTACACCGTATTTAACCATTGAATCGGTTCTTCTCTTACAGATCAAATTTTCCTGAACAAGCAGAGTGACCAGTCAAAAGCTTCCCGAGTGATCGTACGCGATATCCCCACAACCAACGGAGTGATCCACGTCATCGACCGGGTCATTCTCCCGTCACAAAAAACACTTCGTTCTCGTTTAAAACTGACGACCCGGTTCCCGATACAGCCCATACAATGTGGACTAATTATCAGAATGATAATTGAATATCGTGATACAATCATGAATCTGTATTTTTAATACGGAAATAAAAACTACCCCTTTCTACTGCAAACACAATTATTCCCTTGGATATTTTTTTAACATCATGGTTAGTTTTGTTAGCATTTTTGTGAAAGATGATTGGTTACAAGTGGTCTAGAATTGATATATTTGTGATGTGGAATAGTGATGTCTCTGAATTGATTACTTGGATGTATATAGAGTTGCTGATTACCTGTGACTGTCGTGTTATTGTGCGAGTTGAACGACTACATGTATTTTTATCTAGTGATACATTTCTGATAAAAACGAAGCACCTCTATTAACTTATAAACTTGTGAAAGAATTTATATGCAGGGGACAAATTTTGAGGCTCGATTCAAAATTATTTTATTGAAAGTGACTACAAGTTTGATAAATTTTGCCTCCTCGAGGCAATGAAAACTTTTAAATCATTCGAGCCTAGATGATGTGAACCTTGGTTCACAAATGAACATTAGAGCGATATTCCTTCCCATTTCCCTCCACTTTTTCTCACTCCGTCTCTTCCTCACTTTTCATTACCTTTCTCCCTCTATACTTTTTTTCCATTATCTTCCTCTACAACTTTCTCCTATTGTCGTTTTCTTGCTTCTTTACCATCAATGGATCTCCTACATTAAACATAAATGATATCCTGACTTCAGTACGTTATAGGTTTACAATGACTATTATTGCAATGACGACCTTCGTCATTGCCTTGTTTTCGTTCACATTCTGCCCCATTAATATTCTCCTGGTTTTCCTTATAGTCCAAAAATCCCATTCGTTTTGCACTAGTGTTTGTTATTCCTAGTTAGGTGCTTTCCTCATGTTCATTTCAAATTTCATAGGCATAGTCTCTAGCATCTCATCAAGGTCACCTACTTTTTCGATTTTCGAAATCACTCATGCATAACCGTCCAGGCGCCATTTTGTTCGTTTCTGGTCCATTTTAAGGCCTTTCTATCTTCCTTCCTATCTCCACTATCCTAGATCCTACAAATTTCTAACAAATTCCTCTCGATAGTCTAAGAGATGTCCTTTCGTCTGCGACGTATAAATTGCCCTTCAAAATGCCATCTTCATACTCAAAATTCGAATCTGAAACCGTCTCCGTCAAATCTCTCAAATTCTTGAAAAAATGACCCCTAAATAATCTTAAAACTGCCATAACTTTCTCATATAAATTCCATTTTGTATTTCAATCTCACAGTATCTTTATCTCATAATTGCACATAGCCATGCCAAATTTCACGCTCTAATGGCTTTGCAAAACATAAATAGCGCCCTCTAAAGTTCTGGGAATTGGCTTTCTTTCTGTGGCCGTATCTCCATAATGGCTTGGCCATCCCGTACCCCCGTACCCTTTTTTGGATTTAGATACTTGAAGATATGCCCTTTCCAGCCATATACAAAATTATATACCCTAACACTGACCAAATTTGAGAAAAATGCCCTCCAAATTCGCCATTTTCGAGAAAATTCCAAAATAAATTCAACTTGCTCTAAAATGGCGATCTATATACCTATATCAATGAAACTTGGCAGATATATGTATCCATATACGTGACAACTGTCTGCCAAGTTTAGTAAAATTCGAATATGTCAGCGCAAAGTTATCGCCAAAAATGATGAATTTGCTATGCATTACGTAATAGCGCCTATAATGCGTGCAATACATTGCGCGCAGATGACAATGGTGTTAAACTGACCGCAATGAAGTGCCCTTTCGAATGATACCAAGTATGGTATATGTTCACACAGAAAATTTTGAGTAAATCACATTTGAATAAGGGTCACTATACGATTTCCGCCGAGTTTCCGCCCAATATTATAACACGTATCGGCTATGACGTCATTTCTCAGACTTTTTTTCGCCCCCTAAACATCCTTTTTTTTCCTTGAAATTTTGCAGTGACATTTTGAGTTGCAGTACGCAGGGTACCTCGTTGCCGGATTTTTGAAATTGGTCAAGGGGGCCATTAAAGACGCCATTTTGTACTTTAAATCTATTTTACATCACGTGTTTCGATAGGATTATCTTAGAAAAAAAGAGAGTGGTTTACAATAACCATGAAATTTTCTTTCTAATGATATCACATACGGCCCATAAAGAGACATCAAGAGAGAGAGGAAAAACAATTTAACCCTGGTCATAATACAGATCCTGTAGGTTTTCCACCCATGCATTACACGCATTGTCTATGGGACATATCGGGTTCACGCTTTTGGCTCCCAGAACGATCTTTATTGCAATGACGAACATGCACCAAATCCCGTTGGTTTTTGCACGCAGTGCTTGCGAGCATGGGCGTCAATCCAAATCAGACCGTGGGGGGGGGGGGGGGGGGGACACAAGTTCAGACAGGGCGGCGCCAGATTATTTTGTAAGGGGGGCGAATGGGCGCGCCACGCAGTGGGGGGGGGGGGGTGTCTGAGGGGATGTGCCCCCTCAGAAGTTAAAGATTTGTTTTTAAATTGATGCATAAATGGCTCAATTTGGTGCATTCTTTTTTCCAAATTAGAAAAAAAAAACAGTAGAACGCAGGGGGTGTCTGAGGGGGGTGGGGGTGTTTCCCCCTCAGAAGTTGAAGATTTTTGTTTAAATTGATGGATAGATGGCTTGCTTTGGGGCATACTTTTTGCCAAATTAAAAAGAAAACAGTAGAACGCAGGGGGTGTCTGAGGGGGATGGGGTGTGCCCCCCTCAGAAGTTGAAGATTTTTTTTTTTTAAATTGATGGATAGATGGCTTGATTTTGGCCATACTTTTTGCCAAATTTAAAAAGAAAACAGTCTTAAGTTCAACTAACAAGAACGCAGGGGGTGTCTGAGCCCCCCTCAGAAGTTGAAGATTTTTTTTTAAGCTGATGGAAAGATGGCTTGATTTTGGGCATACCTTAGCCAAATTAAAAAGAAAACAGTCTTAAGTTCAACTAACAAGGTACAAGAACGCAGGGGGTATCTGAGAGGGGATGTGCCCCCCTCAGAAGTTGAAGATCTTTGTTTAAATTGATGGATAGATGGCTTAGTTTGGGGCATACTTTTTGCCAAATTAAAAAGAAAACAGTCTTAAGTTCAACTAACAAGAAACAAGAACGCAGGGGGTGTCTGAGCCCCCCTCAGAAGTTGAAGATTTGTTTTTAAGCTGATGGAAAGATGGCTTGATTTTGGGCATACCTTTGCCAAATTAAAAAGAAAACAGTCTTAAGTTCAACTAACAAGGTACAAGAACGCAGGGGGTGTCTGAGAGGGGATGTGCCCCCCTCAGAAGTTGAAGATTTTTGTTTAAATTGATGGATAGATGGCTTGATTTGGGGCATATTTTTTGCCAAATTAAAAAGAAAACAGTAGAATGCAGGGGGCGTCTGAGAGGGGATGTGCCCCCCTCAGAAGTTGAAGATTTTTGTTTAAGTTGATGGAAAGATGGCTTGATTTTGGGCATACCTTTGCCAAATTAAAAAGAAAACAGTCTTAAGTTCAACTAACAAGGTACAAGAACGCAGGGGGTGTCTGAGAGGGGATGTGCCCCACTCAGAAGTTGAAGATTTTTTTTTTTAATTGATGGATAGATGGCTTGATTTGGGCCTACTTTTTGCCAAATTTAAAAAGAAAACAGTAGAACGCAGGGGGTGTGACCCCCTCAGAAGTTGAAGATTTGTTTTTAAGCTGATGGAAAGATGGCTTGATTTTGGGCATACCTTTGCCAAATTAAAAAGAAAACAGTCTTAAGTTCAACTAACAAGGTACAAGAACGCAGGGGGTGTCTGAGAGGGGATGTGCCCCCCTCAGAAGTTGAAGATTTTTGTTTAAATTGATGGATAGATGGCTTGATTTGGGGCATACTTTTTGCCAAATTAAAAAGAAAACAGTAGAATGCAGGGGGCGTCTGAGAGGGGATGTGCCCCCCTCAGAAGTTGAAGATTTTTGTTTAAGTTGATGGAAAGATGGCTTGATTTTGGGCATACCTTTGCCAAATTAAAAAGAAAACAGTCTTAAGTTCAACTAACAAGGTACAAGAACGCAGGGGGTGTCTGAGAGGGGATGTGCCCCACTCAGAAGTTGAAGATTTTTTTTTTAAATTGATGGATAGATGGCTTGATTTGGGCCTACTTTTTGCCAAATTTAAAAAGAAAACAGTAGAACGCAGGGGGTGTGACCCCCTCAGAAGTTGAAGATTTTTTTTTTAATTGATGGATAGATGGCTTGATTTGGGGCTTAATTTTTGCCAAATTAAAAAGAAAACAGTCTTAAGATCAACTAACAGGAACAAGAACACAACGGGGGGGGGGGGGGGGGGGGGTAGATAGATGAATTTGTCGTTTCCATTGAACAATCAGCCATAAAGTTTGAAAGATACAAGGGATTAATTTGTTTTTTTTCAGTTGGTGAAAGGATTTTCATCGTAAACCAATGTTTGAACTTCCGGAAATGTGAATGTAATATTAATGACGCTTCTAGTTCTATTAATAAAATCTGATCGCCTGATTTGGCTTGATTTTTCTCAACACAGAGAGAAAGAGAGGAAGAAAGAAAAAAAGAAGAAGAAGAATTTAACCCCGAATCATGGGGGGACATTTCGCCACCTGAAAATTCGTGGGGGGGACGTGTCCCCCCGTCCCCCCCAGGATTGACGCCCATGCTTGCGAGCCCTTTCTAGGTTCTTTCCCTATCCCAATTTCTTTCAAACTTCGTAGGCATAGTCACTACCATCCAATCAAGGTCACTGTTAAGGCCTTTCTTTCGCCCTACCTATCTCCAATATCAAAGAAGCCACAGACTTTGTACGAATTGCTCTGGATAGTCCGAGAGAAGCTGTTTCGTTTGACACGTAGAAACATGGCGTCATTGTACGCACATCGTTGTGACACGATTGCATTTCTAGTATTCAATCTGCTCCTATATCCGTATCTAAAGAAAACACATTTTGGCAAAATAGTAGACTGAATAGAAGTTAAAGGGAACAATCATTGGTAGAGACACTGGTTAAATGCAAAAATTATAATTTATTTGGACCAATTATATTTCATTGAACATGGAAATTGTTGAATTGTCTCAGAATTTAGCATAGGTTTTGGGAAAGCCAAGGTCCCCCACAATATAGACAGTACACTATGCAATAAGATTATAATCGCTTGGTTATAAGTTACTTAAAAAAAAACTGATTGTAAAAAAAAAAAAGCCAGATGGGGGCACATATCCTGAATGCCCCCCCCCCCCCCCAAGAAAAAAACATATGTATATAAAAAAAAAACTATTAGGAGAGATGGACAGCGAGAAGGGGAAATATGATAACAGGACATCCTGCCATACCCTCCCTCTTTCCGATGACATGGACGATTCACATAAAAATCCACCTTTCTCCAGCTGTGAAACTGCAAAAATCAACCTTCAGTTTCAGAATTCTAACACTGGTACTGACACTATGAATATGACTGACAAAGAAAGCGGACAAAATATACAGTTCCTCAGGTAGACAAAGGAACATCCCTTCACTGCTATTACGTAAAAATGTGTAGAACAGGTGAATATGCATGTGGCACCTGTTCTAAACATTTTTACATAATAGCAGTGAAGGGATGTTCCTTTGTCTACCTGAGGAACTGTATATTTTGTCCGCTTCCTTTGTCAGTCATGTTCAGTGTGACTACCGAATGGCATCATATTATATATCAAATTCTTTCTGTCCCTCACTCGTTCCTTGCAATTCTGTACAAAACCGAGTTCACACAGGCATCAACAAAAATATCATCTGTCTGCAATACTGTCTTTATCCTGTCCAGCTGTTGCTGCAAGGCAGGCATCTGCAAACTCCACAAAGATTGGCTCCTGCATAGCGCCCTCGATAGCTTTACCCTTCTCATCTGCTTTATCCAACTGTGTAATAAGTACCCTCAGGTGGGGGTTCTGAAGAAGATTCTTCACCAAGCCAGATTCACCTTGAGAAGGAGATTGAAGAAAAAAAATATCATAATAAAGAAGGTGGCGACCAAATCACTAAAATTTCAAGCCCCACTGCACTACCTATAGCTACTTGCGCCCTCTGTATAGCAAACAATGCCTAAACGGTGCCTTTGGTCCCCCATGATCCCTTTTTTCTTATATTAATTGAGAGCTGATTTGATGAGATAACCAACTGTCTGTGACCTTGCAGGGTGGTCTAATCCTCCCTGGCCAGACTAGAACAGACAGGCTTTAAGGAAGATTTTTTAGCCCATCAACGAATTATTCTATCAAAGTTTCTTTCGATTTTAGTTTTAAAAAAGTAGTTGATTAATAACTAAACTTGGGTGGTCAAGGAGAAGTGTTCTTTAGAAGAAGGTTGTCTTCATGAGCATGTTCCTTAAATACTTTTTCAAAGTGAAACACTGCTCAGGTGAGATAATATTCAATAAAAATGTGAACTTGATAGACAAGTGGTCTTTCTAGAAAGGTGGTCATCTATACAGGTGGTCACAGGTCACTAGCGCAAGGAATCCTGTACATGCCTAGTAATGATTAAATCAGTCACATTTCGCTTTCATTTGTCTCTGTGTTTCTTTTCACAAGTCGTGCAGGGAATTAGCCTTTATCACATTTTGTGCATATGTTGTAAAGATGAACAGGATTACAATGTGTATTTCCTAATCCTAATCATTTCAAACTTTTCCTACCAACTAAGTTCTTTTCCAGTCTTTTTATTCAAATTTTAGTTCATAGAATTCACTCACAAATATTAATCATAAACACAAACAGAGTAAAAGAAAACTTAAGTTCATGGAAATACAACTTGCATTAAATTTGTATCTATTTCAGCTTTTAATTCTGTAATTTCGTTTTGAATATATAGTAAAAAGTTGATACCTATGTCACAGAAATGAGTTATAGAAACATCATAATTCAAAATTAAGGAAGCAATGATTACCCAGCTTATTCAGTTGTTCTTGTGTGAGTCGATCATCGATTGGTGCGTCCATGTTTTCATCTTCATCCTCAGATACTTCTCCTTCTTCTGCATAGTGCATAGCAAATATTTTATTTGTCATTAGAGATGAAAAATTATATTATTAACAAAAGAATATTAAACATCAAGTATCAAGTATCAAGTTTATTTGTCTTCCAGAAAACACATGTGACAAAGTATAATAGAGTATAATCATAACAGTACAATGTAGAATGAGGAAAAAATATATCACTTCAAACAATGATCCTGATTTCAGCATGGCACTTGACATGAAAATAAAACCAACATCCCAAACTAAAGGCAATAGACAATACATTGTTCACAGTACATTAATTTAGAGCAACACATGCAACACAATTTTGTTTTATATATTTAATTGGGTCTACAATGTATATCATGGAAATCGCAAATATAATGTCCTTATCATAAGTGAAGAAAAGAAAATCCACTTCACAAATTCTATTAGCTAGGTATGACACTCAACTTCCTTTAAAGATAAAGACCAGTTATGGTCATGCGATTGCATTGTGAAAGAAACGTTGTGGAATCGATCAGAAAAGGTTGATCATCTAGCATATACACTATGAACATGACTGACAAAGAAAGCAGACAAAATATACAGTTCCTCAGGGCTCAGGTAGACAAAGGAGCATCCCTTCACTGCTATTATGTAAAAATGTGTAGAACAGGTGAATATGCATGTACACCTGTTCTACACATTTTTACATAATAGCAGTGAAAGGATGCTCCTTTGTCTACCTGAGGAACTGTATATTTTGTCCGCTTTCTTTGTCAGTCATGTTCATAGTGTAAGTATTGGTGTGTACTGCAAGCTTCTGGAATCATCAAAATAATAAGAAATTTGGCCCAGTCTTTGTAAAGTTACAAGCACTGTACACAGAAAGATGTATATGGGACTAAACGCACACGTGCGCAACACGTGCGTTTATCTCTCACAGACCAATAGATAAACTAATTCACCAAATATATCAATTAGTAGGCGGTTTCCCGCCAATTTTTTTATCATCATGTATTAGTCAAAACATATTCTTTCACATGATTGGTAATAAGAGCTTCCATTTCATTTTTTGAAATTGGGGCGTTTCCAATACTGGTCTTTACCTTTAACAAATTCATGAATAGAAGACAATGTAAATACAAAGTTGTATGGCACTGACAACCTTGGGTAAATTTCTACCAGTCAATCATTTTCTCATATCATTCAACACATCAAAAACTTTGATAAATGCATTTTATCCAAGTATTTTCATGCATTGGTGTAATACTTATTTGTGCTTAAGAATATTACCTTTTGCCTTTTCTTCCTTTGCAACAATTGCAAGGTTTCCACCATCTTCCTTGGCCTTCTGAATTTCTTCTTTATTTTCACAAGAATCTGGGGGAAATTGTGAGAGCACAATGAATACAACATATCATGACATATAGTTGTTAATAATATTCACTAGAAAGGCAACCCTGCTAAAATAAAACTGTAAATAAATAAATTATAAATTACAGGGTATTTTGTATAAACAATGAATCATTTAGTGTTAGTTCTCAATATGGAATTTCATTTCAGATATGACATGGATAAATTACAGCAAATCAAATATATTTGAGAATTTTAAAAGTAATGATTCAACTTCTATTAGGGAGGCCAATGCCCAAATCTAACTTTTTAATTACTAATTTGTTTATAATAAAACAAACATTAAAAGAAAGCATTTTCTTTCACTAAGAAAACTCACCCATCTGCCGACTCCAGAAGTTCCATAAAATAGGAGATATCCAGCTTTTAAGCACTCCCTTCCTGAAGTTCCTTCTACGCCTGGCCGTACGTAAGAGCCTTGAAACAATCAATTTCATGGTCCCAAAAGTTACGTTGAGAATTAGACAGGCCCGAGGGAATAGGCGTGTCATCATGGTCATTGCCCGGACAACAAGTTCGAAACTTTGCGCGAAAGTACAGTCATAATCACTGGCTAGCCTTGAATTAGTCGCACACACCGACACAGTACTGCAGGCCAGGTACGGTAATTGCATGCAAGCCGCGATCGAGCCATGCTAGCCATGCCATGGCATGGAGGGTCAAAACATAATAGAGAGAAAGCTCGAAAGCCACTCATTGTAAATTAAGAAAGTTATTGAAATAAATAATAGGCCTACCTTAGTTTTGCGATGTATTCCAATTACTATTTCCTCATGAGTAAAGATCAATCTGACACTGCATTATCAACGATCGATAAATCCAACTTGCACTTGCAGCACACAAACATGCAGCGAACACAATACGGAATCAAACATGACTGCACGCATTGATAGACGTGTACTGACGGAGATATTTCTCTCCCTCTCTCTCTCTCTCTCTCTCACTAACCATATGATGATATCATACACTAAAACACACACGTTCAATTCATGGCATTCATTACACTTCTCAATTGGAGTATAGACTGCTCACGTAGACTTTTTTTTTTTTTACTGAAATGTCTTTTTTGTACACTTCTCATACATTACTGCAAGACACTGGTGTCTAGTGCTGAGAAAAAGGTACTATGTGTGAGACTACGTCAAATTTGTTTTGCGCGCGATGAGACCGGAGCTCATACATATTCATATATTATTTCGCAATAATCTCTATTTGGGGCTCGAACAATCATGTCTCTGTTCACAGTTTTCCTCCCCAATTTGAGATGGCTCTAGCTATGGGGCTCAAACCAACGCAAGATTGACAAAAACATCGTAATCTATCTACCTTCGTATGGTGCAGTTTGTAAAAATCTGCAATTAAAAAAATATAATCCTTTTTCGTTATATTTTCTAGTTGTTAAAAGTGACATTTGTGCACATCTGATATGTTAATCTCTATCAAAAGTTCTTTGATATTAAATTGATTCCATATTTTTAGGCTCTACCTTCAGTCATTGAGAAGGATTTTAGTGAGCTAACCTCATCGCCCTCTAGGACCCTTCTAGTTTCTCATATGTGCGCGTTAAGTTCGTCAGCTAACAGAATTATTGGATCTAAATACGTCAAAATCTGCAAGATCGTCAACAAATGGTGAAAGACCGTTACAGATCCGTGATTATAGGTAAGTTGTGGAGTGTACAATTGTGTATTTGTTATGTTTTATTCCATAGATATTTGTTTTCTTTTTTTTTCTCTTTTTTTTTCTTCTGGTAATTTTCTGACTTGGACGACGAGCGCACAAATTGTAGGCGTAGAAGCCTTACGCCCGGGCATTGGCCTCCCTACTTCTATGTATAAACAGATAAAAGGTAAAAAATAAGTGAGGTTTGAAGAAAATAAATACATACATAGATAAGTAATAAATATATATATATTTTTTAAATAAAACTTAGACCTAAAAAAAAAAATGTTTTGATCTTCCCAAGATAGTGACTCATTGTTTCAACTTACCGCCTGCTTTGTGCTCCTTGTAACAGGGTACTGAGCAACTAGAAGAGAATAGACAAAAATGAATGATAATCTTTATTAGAAACGTCAGAAATATGTGCAGTTACATGGTAAAATCGAACTCTATTTGAATGATGTGGCTGGGCTATTGACTTATTGTATTGTGCCTTTAACTACCTTGTACTTGTGGTGATGCTCCAATTGATCTTGTTTACTTGAAGTTGAATCACCAAAATGCCAAATATTTCACTCAATATGATGTATCAGTTTCCATCCTTGCGAGTCGTGTTTTTTTTCTTCATGTAAAGGAACCATTTTAGGCAATGATTTCTAAAGCCAAAGGCTTGCTCGCGTCAGCACATCTCGACCCCACCATCCACGTGCACGTAGCCGTAGGCTTTATCTTATTAACCAACACAAATCTATACATGCGGGACAAGCATCACACCAAAATTACGGGAGACTCAAACTGGGTTACGAAACTTCAGAAATTACATGAGTTACTTACTACAAAATTCTGCATGTTGGGCATCTATATTTATACTGCTTCTCCTCACAAACTGCGCATTTCTGGGTGATATTATCCATGTTATTTCACGTTTTTCGGCCGTGCATACACGTGCACTTGTTTACAATTTTGTTCTATGACAAGCGACTGAGAGAGAAATATCCAGTTAATCACAATGTCAAAATCCGTATAGACCCTATATTCACATTGATTTTCCGATTCAGATAACGACCTCATGCAATCCGATTGCATGAGGTCGTTATCTTAAGCAAATCTTTTTTCCCTTTTTTACTATTCTAATTCAAGGTAATGGTTCGGATTCCGTTCCGTATAGATCTATATCCTACAAAACAAAATAAATACAGGATATTTCTATGGAACGCCTTCCTGTTTCTGCAATATATGTGCGTTGAATGGCAATGCAATACAGCATGTATGCAGCACATACCAACCGGATCAATGCAAGAAACACCAGGCGAGCTGACTCTTGGCCTTGCATCATGCCATGCATGGTTTCCAATTTGTGTGTGAAATAGAACAGGGATAGTAGAGACAATGTGCTTTATAAGATGAGCTGATCTCGCATTAATTATAACTAAGGTAATCTTATTTACGACGTGTCATGTCAGATATTGCATTGTTGCCATCCAGTCAGATGATCAGCTCCACCTCTCGACCCTCTTGGCTTTGGAATTGGAGGGCAAGTTTGAAGACCCGGCCTCGCCTTGACCTCTACTTAAGTTGAAGTTGAACTTGAAGTGAAGTGAAGTGAAAAGAGAAATTTGAACAATATATATATATAATCTACCTGCATGAGCGCCTGGACTTCAAGAATAAAGTAGTTCGACTAGTGAATTGTTTTGAATTGATCAGTCGACAACTTTTCTCAGAAGTTTGGAACGGTCCACTCACAAATTTACTGAAAGAATTGTGATCATCATTTGTCATGTCACTAAATTTGTGGCCAAGATTAATTGGGAAACCTTTTCCCATGATGCAAATGATGAATGTCATTGGGCTCAGAAATAAAATAGCCACAGGAAGCAAATTTCAGAACTGTAACATAATGGGACCTCAAGTTCAATGCATTGCACACCATGGAAATGCCTCAAGTAGACGCCACCTGTCATCAGCATGCATTGCCGTTGGACAGTCCAGAAATGTAAGCAGAACTGTGCACCATCACAATCAGATACCAGAATATTCGGCACTGAGGTCTGCATCAATGTGGCCAGGCGTATGGGCTCAACATCAACGTTTTAAATCTTCGGATGCCTGGTTGGAGCAACCCGTTGTCTTCAAACCGACGTCTCCAGCCTCTGTTGCAACCAAAGAGAAAGGAGAGAGGAACAGCAGGAAGGTCTCGTCCAAGGTGCCCCGCCCAAGAACCAAGAAACCATCAAGGTTCGACAAAGGAGCGGAGAAGGTGAGTGCCTAGCTAGCTGTCCTGCTAAGCAGTCCGATTTGTGACATGCTCTCTTTCTCATCTCTTCCCATTTCATGTTTTATCTTTTTCCTCCTAGCCTTAAGAATCTTCGTTTCCTCCCTTCTTACTTTTTTCCTCTTTTTCCTCTTTTTCTTCTTTTTCTTGTTCTCTTGTTCTTCCTCATTTTTGCTCCTTCTTTTTAAATTAATCTGAAAGAAGAAAACTTAGATTTTAAAATCCACAAATTTAATTTTACTTGAACTTTGAATGTCTTCAAGAGGTATTAAGGCATGTAATACTGGTCAAAACCAAAAAATACATAACTTTTCATAGACATCAACACTACTTATCATATTCTAATTCTGATACGTTGTCTGATTATAATTTATATGGGGTTTTAAGATGGATTATCTTTTGATATAAAACTCCTGTAGCAACAATTTTTGTATTTAGCGGGGAATTTCTTCATTCATTAGACCCTCCCTTTTTTCTCTCTCTCTCCAGAATGCTTATTTGTGTACTGCATTCACTACAGCAGAAGAATACAATCTGGAGCACCTCAGCTATGATCTGCAGATTCAGAACAACAAGTTTGTTCTTGCCGAGATGCCTCAAGGTAAGCATAGCCCCCCTTAGTGTCTTCCCTGACATCTGTGTGAACAAAGTGGGCACCTTGACCTGGCTGACCTTGAATCATCGTGTCGGGTCGTGCGGTCAGTTACATGTACCGACCTTTTGTGGAAACATGCCCCTTTGTTTGTACACGAAATGTTGGGATTAATGTTTGTGAAATAAACCCCTCTCAAGTGGTCTGGTCCAATTTACCTGACACTTTGTGGAAAACCTAAGACAAATCTACAAAAGGTTGCGTCCTTAATCTTCCACTTTGGTTTCACAAAAGGTTGTGTAATGCGACCACCTATCTGAACGCGATGATTCCAAGTAAGCCCCTTGATCTAGTGTCCCATAGAGGGGAGTAGCTTGAAGGGTCCACAATCTGTCCTGTGGAATACAACAGAACACTTGATGAGATCCAACACTGCTCAGGCAAAGGTGAACACCAGCAAACGTCTGTAATGGTTACTTGGACGGTCTGTATGGTCCAACACTCCAATCTCAAGTTGTCATTCCATGATTATTCACTGTGTTATCATTAGTTTTGTCAACACAGTTATGTTGAGTAGTGTCAACATCTGGAAATTGTTGGCATTAAATTAAGAACAATATTCTTTCTAAAAGTATCATTTTACTTGATATTTGCTCTGTTCCAATCTCTAAGACAGCTGAGATATTAACATATTCCATTCTTAACATGTACTAGCATCTTTGATGCGGTCGTTAACCTATGGAAATTGTATATCTTTGCCCTTTTCTTCATTTTAGATGCCCATGACATCCTTCACGTGCAGTTGTCTGATGAATACTTCAAGGGCCAGGAAGTAGATGAGCCTGGTGAGATGTTCTTCTTCAGGGAGGGGTCGGTAGTCTTCTGGAATGTTCCTGACCCAGAGGTAAATTAGACTTGAGTTAAAGCCTGACTGCACTACTTATAGCTACTTGCGTCCTCTATATGGCAAACAATGCCTAATTGGTGACCATTGGTTCCCAATGATACCCCATTCGTATGTTAATTAAGAGCTGATTTGATGAGATAACCACCTGTCTGTGACCATGCAGGGAGGTCTAATCCCTCCTGGCAAGACTAGTGCAGAGGGGCTTTAACCTCAGCAGTTTTAGTATCATCTTTGTATTGTCTTTTTATTATTCACAGAACGCTCTAAATTAGACTTAATAAACTACCAGAGAGAGCAAAGATCAAAGAAAAATTAGAGTCCATTTCTGTTGCAGTGCAATGGGCTGTTCATGAATAGAAATGATTTAGTTAAAAATATTAGCTTTGCCTAGAGGCTACCATTGGGATTTCCTCCGTGCCAGGTACATTCACTAAACCTGAGTCAAGAGTGGCTAATGTACATTAATGTTTTTCCAAAGGACGTTACTGCAAGGCTGGGATTTGAAATCCCAACCTTCTGATTCTAAGTCTAGTGAATGATCCATGGTAACATGCTCTCTCTAGTGAATTATATTTCAATAGATGTTAGCAAAATCTTTATACAGTAGGAGACTTAACCCACAAACACATTACCATATATAAATGGAAGCTGTTTCTGGTGTGTGAGATTAAAATGCAGACATAACCCCTCCCCAATGTCCTTGCAATGGTTTTGAAGTCAATTTGCAAGTGATAATCAGCCAGTAGTATAATGTATCAATGTTTTGCCAATTTGCAGATCAAGCTAGTGATGAGGATCATCAGTCGGCATCAGCACCAGCCCTACGAGATAGCACTGGTCAACTGGGAGAATGAACAAATGACCTTCGGTTATCATGAGTAAGTCAAGGGGATGTATGCTTGCTTGCCAAGAAGTACTGGGCATTGTTTTACAAAAACCTTCACTTGTACAACGACTCCAGTATCCCATTAAAATGTATAATCGTATGTGTTTCAATAGGATGTTTGCAAACTTTTACCTATGATGATGCCCCGTTTACCTATGTTTTATAAAAAGAGGTTTAGAACTTTGGAAGAATACTAAAGGTTTCTGACAAAATATTGATTCAGAAGATCCATTTCGTCAAGCAATACATTTCGTTTATTTGAGAAATATAAACTCCATCAAGAAAATACTGATTTTGAGCCATTAGAATACTTTTAAGTTCCAGTAGACAAATACAAAAAAAAATCATTAATAGCACTGAGGAATCTTGTTTGACACATGGCTTGGTATGTCACTAGAGGGGGGGGGGGGGGGGGGGGAGGGGGATGAAGGATGTCCCAATTTAAACTTGTCTATTGGCAGATGAAGTTTTTTTTTTTGGGGGGGGGGGTAGCCTTGTCAGCAATGGATAACAAAAAAAATATTCCTTTATGTTTTTGTTTTTGCTTATGAATTTTTTTTTTTTAATTAATGGCATTGAGCACTGAGGTTTGATCTGTAGGCAAATTTGGAAGGGTATGGGAGGAGGTGCAGAAGGCTGAAAGGCAACACAATTTTCTCTCTTCAAGTTGTTGAATGCAAAACTATATGACTATTTTTGAAGAACAATTATCCAGTAAATAGATACAATTAACCATTCTGTATTTCCTTTCTTTTCTTCTACAAATCAAGCAGATCGCCTGTCTGATTATCAAGATATTTATGATTGGAAATCAAAATTTCAAATAACACTACAGTCTATCAGGGAAAATGAGTATGGTAAAACCGGTCACTCAAAGATTTTTACTTTTTTGAGGCACTTCATGATTATTTGAAGCGCAATTTGTTTAGGGCTTCAATATTATAGGTATATCACAGACACTGATAACACGTAGGGCCATGCATCTCAAATTTAACATTGTTAAACGATGCCTTTCAGCGTGTTTCCACAGAAAACAGCGACACGGTATTTTCCGTGTCATACCGTGTCATACCGTGTCATACCGGGTCAGTTTTCCTGTGGAAACACAAGCGTGTCGGGTCGAGTCGACCGAGATGCGGATTATCAGATCCACCTCTGGGAGGTGGATCTTGACGTGTCGACCCCCACGAACTCCCTGTAAAATCTCTGTGGAAACACACAGCGACAAACCGTGTCTGGCGGAGCATCACCACTGCAGCGTGATTGGTTGAAAAATACTCTGAAATACGCGTATACAATAATATGTTTATATACGCGCTGTACGTAACAATGGCAAATGTACGTCACAATAGAATAGCGTGGAATCCTGTGTAGATCTGAATCCACGATCGAGGTCAAAGGTTGAATCTTGACTTCCGATTGACACGGCATTTTCCTGACTTGGAACACGGAATCGGGGCGAATCGGAATGCTGCGCTCTGTGGAAACAGATTGGTTTAATACCGTGTCGCCGCGACACGGTATTTCAATCCGGAAAAGATAATCCGGGTTCCACTTTTTTTCTGTGGAAACACGCTGTTTGATAGATACAATTAACCATGCTGTATTTCTTTTCTCCTCTCCTACAAATCAGTCGAGCCACTAGTTTAGTGAAGGGTGATATACTACTCGATAGCTCAAGGCCAACAAACGAGACGGCCCTGGAGAAATTTGCTTTCGCAAATGCCATGGCCTTATCAGGTTAGTCAAGCCCTGTGATGAATGAAATTTATTTTGAGCTTTTTTGTTTTATTGGATAAGGTTTGCAAGTATTATTGCCGTTTGGTTAGGTAAAATATTAATGTAATGCTGTTGTACAGCCAAACCAACATGTGCCTTATGAAAATATATTTTCGTGCGAAAATCCATTTCAGATTCGCTATGTGCTTTTGAACTACATGTGCCTTTCTCTTTTCTTAATACATGTAGTTTTTTTTATTTTATTCTGTGATGATGTAGATGTAATGCATCGTTGTTATTTTTTGTCTTTTATTCCAACAGTAAAGCTGGCTATCTGGGAATACTCCCTGGATCAGTTTGTGTCTTCCATTGAAAACATCCCTGATGTAAGAATTTGAAATACATTGTATTCTTACGATGTACCATCATTAATTGCGAAACAGAAATGCATTAGCAGGGAAATTTCTTGTACGATAAACCATTTAAATTCCTTTGCCCACACCCTTCTATCTTTTACACTGAAAGATATTGTAAAGTATTATGTAGCACTAATATGCTTTGACAAGACATTTGCCACTGTTCACCGAGGTCTTACCATGCCGCTTGCCTGAATATATTCTAGTGAGTGGGAAGTTAAATTGATTAAGTGCATACAAAGACAATTTGTATTGCTTATGCAATATGTTTTTATTTACAACAAAAATGACTATACTCT
>JAVYIG010003972.1:153783-176411 GCA_035222895.1 Strongylocentrotus droebachiensis
TCATTATACAGTGTATATTTATATTGTTATTGATAGGGCGAGTGGTACATTGACACAACATTTTTGCCTTTGTTTTCATTGCAAATTTGCTCTTATATTATAATAATCTTAAACCATCTGGAAGCAAACAGTACCGTAAAAAGTAATGTGTATGTGTACAAGTAATTAATTATGTAATTAATTATGCAAAATTAGTTCAACTGATTCTAAGGGAGCATCTTCAGCAAGGATGCTCCTCTACGCTTTTATTATCATGCATGATGATTTTCAAAATATTTCATTAATAATGTATGATATGATCTCATTTTCTATTGGAGATTAAAGATGTTGATATATCCAGAATCAGACGAGTTCGGAGCAATACTTGAGTGTTCAAAATAAATTCACCCTTTTCTCTTCTCTTCAGCCCATTTAGGACAATTCCCCCCATCATCAAATTAAACTAATTCTATTACTTAAAGAGACATGAAATATGACAATTCACTGTTTTCTAATACATATACATTAGCATTTATTTTCAATATGACTTGTACAGAAGAAAATTAGACATGGCAAATATTCAATTTCAAATTAGTTTATTTTTACTATCTTTACATTTATGTACAAATCACATACAAACACATACATGTAATCACAAGAAATGAGGCGAAAAACACTTGTTTCAAATTGTTTTCCTTTTAGCTTCATATTCTTTTATAATATGTAAAGTGCTTATACTACAAACATTGAATATATTGAAGAGAGAAACAAAGACACAAAAGGATCATATATGTTCATGATTTCTACAACAAAAAAAATATATTTACAACTTTTTGCTTTACATGTGCAGGGGAATATACTCCAATGCATCTATGGACGGATAGAAATGTTTAAAAAGCAAACAGAAAAATTAATATGAGTTTTTATTTTATTTTTGAATGCCAACAGGTAGCTTTACTTTGCATCACATACTCAAAACCAAGTATACAACACATAGCCACTTTATTTTAAACCAAATATGCAAGCTGGTTATCTAATGCGTACGTGTACCAATAAAGCAACTCACAGTAAATGATCATCTATGAATAGATGAAAATGACATTCGGATATAGACCATTCAACTAAGAACTTGCAAGAGTGTGTCCCTCCACCCCAATGTTTGATGGTAAAAGCCTGCCAAAATGAATATCCCTTTTTTCTAGTTTTTGCTTGAAGAGGTATCAAAAAATTCTAGGAAGCAAATAAATATAAATAGGGAAACTGGACAAAGTTTATGTAAATTAAATGTCATAGTTGCCATTTACATCCTTTCGCATCATATCTCTGTGTGAGAATAGCAACTTTAGTAGAGACGAATGCAGAATAGGGATTCATGTGGATAGGTTGTGATGAGTCTCGGGACCAACATTATACCTTTACATCCAAGTATATACATTGTATATTTCTCTTTCATCACTTATTAGTTTCACCCCCTACACTATGTAGTTTTACACAGCCTAGAGTAACTTCTAGCAATAAAGTTTCTTTAACATGACTGCTTTACCGGCGGATCAAACAATTCATGTCTTGGATAACTTTTTTGAGTTTCATCCGCTACTATATAATTTGACAATTACTTATTTCGTTGAGTGTGTAACTTTTATAAGTCCTTGTTAATATCTCTTAATGTTGATGCTTCGCCTGAGGGTCATACACTGTGTGTCGTCGACGTTGAGCGATTGCGACTTGATGTCAATGTCCTCTTGGAGGTTGAGCTGGTTCCTGATCAGACCCTTCAGCTCAGACTGGGCCTGGGCGAGCGTCGCCTGGAGACGCGCTATGCTGGTGTTGATCTCTGTCACCTCGCCGATGAGGCGGTATTGCACGGGATCCCGACACAGCTCGACGTTGGGTCGGTTGGTGCGGGCATCAAGGCGGGTCTCGGAGAGCTTCTTGGGTCCCATCTTGTCGTCGACGCCCTTCTGAAGTTTCTGGATGTTCTCTTCCATCTCCCTCATCTGACCCTCAACCTGACAAGGCAAAATAGGAATAATAATTTTACTAACTTTTGCTTAAAATCAAAGATTTCACTCTATATTTATCATTCCAAAATTATTACCAAGCGATTTTATGCCTTTCCTTACAGCAGCTAACACAAAGAGTACAGAGTACCACCCCCCCCCCCCCGAAGAAAACAGATATGTAGTACAATAGAAGATATAGAATCACTTCCATGAATCCATGAGTCATTCAATGGTAAATGACTTCAGAACATCAAGAATTAAAGTGATGTGGGTTTTTTTTTAATCTTTAAAGCCAGCATAGAATGTAACTTGAAGTTAACTTCTGTGAAAGCTAAATCAAATGAAATACTGTTAGATTTGCTGATCTTAAGTCTTTTTCACCATTTATGAATACAAGTATTTTATCTTGCAATACATGTTTAATGAAGTCATATGTAAAAAATAATATGTTGTAGAACAGTCACTAGCATGCTACCTCAAACATGCAGGGCAAAACTTGTTGTTGCTATAGGTTTTTCTCAAAACAAACTTTCCTCTTGTAAAAAATATACAGTCCCTCTGTCAACCTGAATCTTCATGTTCAAGAACATTTCTATCAGCTAGGAAAGATAATTGGGGAAAATAATTAAACAATAGGGGCCCATTTCACAAAGCCTTTTTTCAATGACAAATGACAAGTATCAGTGACAAATATGCTGATAACCGATCAGAAGCAAGGATTTCAGTAGCTTATAAAAAAAACTGTCACTTGTAACTGATGACAAGTTTTGTGAAACGAGGCCCAGATCTCTTGCTTACCTTAGCTAGATGAGTCTCCAGCTTGCCCTTGGTCATATCGGTCTCCCTGATTCGCTTGCTGAAAGCCAGGTTGGTATCGTCCACCTGCTGCTGCATGTCGTCAGCTGTCGTTTTCAAGAGACTGTCCACCACGGCCCGGAGGTCGGCGCTGTTCTTGCGGTCACGCTCTGCTTTGAGGATGTTCTCGTTGGAGTAGGACTGCCAGTCCTCTGGTGTGACAGAACTGTGAATGTAAAAACAAATTTAGAAATAATGACTCAAAGGTGAATGGAGATGTATGGAAATGGCATAGTGATTATTCAGATTTTGTTCTTCTTCAAATTGTAAGATCTTCTTACCTGTTAAAGGTAAGGCTATTGCAAATGCATGCCAAATTAATTGAAATTGTGAGGAACAGAGTAATCACAAAAACCATATAAACCATTCTTTCATCACCCCTCCCCCCCCCCCTCCAAGGAATACAAAACCTCAGACAAGTTACATCCTCACATGTAACATGCATAACCTTTAGTTCTGTTCAAGGGGAAGACAATCTTGTTTCATCAGATTTTCAGCTGTACAATGTGTATTTTTATCATTTGCAAAAATTGTCTCTCAGACTAATTAAAATGATTAAATTAATTTTCTAAACCTTAGATATCATATTTTTTAATCATACATATTTTTGTACATTACACATTTGTAAATATTATTAAAGAAAAGGGGAAAAATGCAAACTCACTTTGTTTCAATCTTGGCCACTCCTCCTTTGAACTGGAGCGTGGAGTTGTCATCTCGGAGGTTACGGCAATCCTGATCGATGTCGAGGGCGCCAAACTTGTCGGTGAGGTCTTTCTCCAAGTTGTAACGACGTGACCTCATGATGCGGATCTGTTCTATGACCTGGTCCAGGGTCTTCTGCAGGAGCGCCATGACGCCCATGATGACCTCACGTTCCTTGAGAAGGTTCTTCTCTACGTCGTCATGGACGAGGTCAATGCCGATACGACCCTCTCTGTTGATAGGAAAAATATGTTGTCATGTTTTCATCAAATAAATAATTTGTAACAACAATAAAAAAGGCATGCCCTATTGATTTGACAATATCACACTGGCTTAGGTCTACTAGACTCTACAATAAATACATGTTTGCTCTGATCCCTTGCGTACTGTATTCAAGAGAAATCTGCAATTTAACACATGTGTATTAAACACATGTCAAAATGTATTGTTAACTAATACAGAATGCATTTGATACCTGTAGTTTATTGAAATATACACATATATCTTCCCCAATATTGTATATATTCATCAGTTTATATTCTCTTTTTGTTGCCTACATGTATCATAATTGAATACTCAAAACTATTTTGCAAGTTATGGTACATGTACACTACATTAAAGCCCCACTGCACTACTTAAATCTACTTGCGCCCTCTATATAGCAAACAATGTCTAATCGGTGACCATTGGTCCCCCATGGTCCCCTTTTTCTTATGTTAATTGAGAGCTAATTCGAACCAACTGACAGTGAACATGCAGGGAGGTCTAATCCCTCGCGGCCGAACTAGTGCAGTGGGGCTTTAAGATGGACTTTGCAAGTTCTCTTTACCTGTCATTCAGACATTGGTTGACAATGGCTAGTGGTTCCCTGCAGGCCTCTAGGGCATTCTCTAATCTGGTCTTGTAAGCTAGCAGCATCTCAATCTCGTCTTTGCTGTCCTTGAGTTTCCTATCCAGCTCATCCTTCCAGTATGTGACATCATCCAATCTTTGCTCTACGGTAAAAATAAGAAGAAGTTCCAATTAGCGAGCTCTGAAATTCAATTTAAAGCTGCACTATGTACTTGTCAGCAATATGAAGCCAAATGTTCTAAATTATACAAGAAAGACATCTTAAATATATATGTACATGTAGTATTTACATATGTATTAAGTGAAAACAAATTAAGCAAGATTGATCAAAATCAATAACAGAAAAAGAAAAGGTAGCCATGTCAACCTGAAAGAAATATTTAAACCATGTGACCTTCCGATTTCTGTTATTTTTTTGGTGGGGGGGGGGAGGGGGAGCTTGATTCAATTGAATTTAGAAAACTGAAAAATGAGTACATCACTATGAATTTCTTTATCACTATCTTTTAATGACATAGATTTCACTATTTCAAATAAGTGAAAAGGCACCTGATACAAAGACCCTATGTAGCTCATCAATATTATTATCATTATTGGGACATGTATAAGTATTAAATGTACATGTATGACTGTGTGACCAAAGTTCGCGCGTGACCAAAGTTCGCTTTCTCAAAAAATCGGTAAGATTTCGAAAATCTGATATCACCAATGGAAAGAGGATCATAAAATTACCCAGAAACGAAATTTTCTTTGGAATTGGGTGCGAAATTGTGAAAATATTGACAAAAGATCGGCACATTTTGCAGTTATTTGCGTCCGTTCCGAAAAATTACCAACTTACCGATAAGGGTCTGGAAATCTTCATTTTGAGAGCAGATATCCTCAAAATTGTAAGTAATAAGTGGTACCGTCTGGTTGTATGATATTTTGCCTTGCAAATTATGAAATTACCTTATTTTTGATGGATCGTATTTTTGTATAAATCAGCTGTAAACCCCCGTGCGTGAACTTAGGTCTCGTTGTTTTTATGACTTTTTTAGATGCAGCGCGCATGCACGATCGGACATCGAATTTTTAGATCGCGATATCTCCGAAATCCTTCGACGATAAATGTTGTAGTTGAACCAATTGGTAGTAAAATACTTTGCCGTCCATTTGGTAGTAATTAAAATAAATAAATTTGTGTAGAATATGAGAAAACATGGATCGAATACCACATTTTCT
This sequence comes from Strongylocentrotus droebachiensis, assembly GCA_035222895.1. Classification (NCBI taxonomy): domain Eukaryota; kingdom Metazoa; phylum Echinodermata; class Echinoidea; order Camarodonta; family Strongylocentrotidae; genus Strongylocentrotus; species Strongylocentrotus droebachiensis. Next base: position 159,402 of record JAVYIG010003972.1, read on the forward strand.
AATTTGTTCTAAAATCTGCGCGAACTTTGGTCACCCCTTCATATATGTACATTTACAATTTTACATACAAAATGGTTCTCTTTTTTTCTTCCATGAGCTTCTCAAATTGTTAGATCATCTATCTAACATCTATCAACTATCTCCCCAACCCCTACTCACACCTTGAACTTTAATGTTTAGATCTAACACTAACAGGTAGATCTGAATACTCACCAAATTTCTTGTTGACATCCCTCTGAGTTTTCTTTGTAGCTTCATCTGTTTCATCGATCAGTCTGTCGCTCTCATCTATCAAACGCTCTGCACTGGCTCGCTGCTTCTCAGCGCTGTTGTAGTTGGCGTGGTTGGAATAGTTCCACTCTCCATGTGTGAAACGCTGGGGTGCTTTAATTAGCTTCGACATGTTGTTTCTTTAATTGGACTGGTTAGAAGAGTTGTATGGTAAGGTCTAAGGATCTGTAAGTGCAAGAGTAAAAGAAATAAGGATCAAAATCAACAAAAATATTTGTCTAAAGATATTTAGATCTAGAGTCTATGCCTGTAGAGTATATGTATGGACGTGTAACCATAGTTCCCGCGTGACCTAAGACTAGAGGCTAAGTAAGTTTGCTATCTCAAATCAAATTCACCTGTGTACATGCGCAAGGAAGTTTACATGCATTTTGATTAGCATGCATCTATTAATTTAGGGCCGGTCAACATTGTCGATTATACTTTATAGACCACTCAAACCATTCATATCATTCATATCATATTCATAGTTCTTTAACTTTCCTTTACAGTAATGATTGATGCCCCTTCATGGCTTCAGTTCAGGATCATGTTTTTTCACAGGTTAAACGTTAACAACACAACTGAAAACACACAGACATCACGACATGATTAAAACAAATCAGTCTAATTTACTGAACTGCTCTAAATAATTTATATGTGACTGATCACTTTCGGTTTTCAATCAATTAATACTCACATGCAATTTCTTTACTTCTTATGAATAAATCTAGGAACTATGCAGCAAATTATTCAAGTAGACACTCCAATATCCCAAGCAAATCTTGGCTTTGTTACGTTTCTGCACGAAATGAATGGCTTGGTTTTCAACACAGAAAAGCATGTCAATAGAGATTTTGTACACACGAATTGATACAGCTAGCTGTTTATGTGCGACGGCATAGCAACAGACACATGTACTGATAGATAGGGTCATACTGGGTCGGTCATTTGCAAATATATTAAATAACTTATCTATGGTCAATTAAAATACATGACAGGTTATTTTTGGAAATTGAAAATGAATTTTGTATCTAAAATGAACTATTTAGATTGCAGTTACAATATACAGAATCACTTATATTCTTGATATATATTCAAAATTCCCTCCAAAATAGTGGATCATTCCATATTCTACCATTGTCTTATGTCCGCATACGTCTTTTTTTTCTCGGGAAATACGATACTTACACGAGATATTGCGAGAAATGGTAGCTGTCTGCTATAGTTGACCTTTGACCGCACACACCCCCATGACGTAGCTCATAACACATAACAAGGTAAAAGCTCACGCGATATTCAGCGCGAGAAATAGAACGAGAACCTGCCGATCATACGCGACGCGATATAGTTGAGCTGTCTTGTGAGGAGCTGGACAACTTTGTGGAATTTTTTTTCTTCTAATTTACAGATTTGTCAGCTTTGAGCTTAGCAGGAATCATGAGTTCGTTGCCAAACAATCCAGAGCTTCGTTTGAATGACAGGGGAGGCACGGTGGGCCCGTTTGGACGTTCAAGGCCCCTTACCCTCGCCGCAGCTGCACCTCCCAGAACGGGAGGCAAGAAGACCCATCCAGGCAAAGCCATTCTCGCAGGCAAGTCAATTCTCAGCACAACCATTGCATTGCACATGTTGCAATGTAGTGATGATGTTCAATCTCAAACTTCTAGCACACACACAAGCCTGAGCACACATGCAGAATACACTAGCTTGAAGTTTAGTGCATTCAAGACTAGTTAACAATTAAACAGTGATTGCAAAGAAAGCTAGTTTATTGTTTGTAAAAACTTAACAGAAACTTCGTCTTTATTCTTTATTATTTGAATATCGTCATTAATTAAGTCGAGCTGCCTGCGAAGCCAAAGGAAAGGAAAACGATTCAAACAGCGGGTTGGGTCACATTTTTTCAAAATGTTAAGAAGTAGATCTAGATCTAGAAATGATTACAGTTTTAATTACTTACTTTTTTTGACTCGTATGGGCATCCGTTCAACCACTTGAAAGTAAATTTGAAGAAGTCTTTGATGGGAAAAAGGGTGATTCCAATTCCCCGTCCTAACCCAATTCATCCCATGTTGTATTTATTGTCAATTCAACATGGCGAAGAGAAAGTACGCTCTTCGCCATGTTGAATCAACGATATACAACATGGGATGAATTGGGTTATGCACCTGTCAATTGTATGACCCACCCCATGAACCCCGGGGATGGTGCGTCACTTGTCTAATGTGCGTCGGATTTTACTATACCATGACGCACATATACAACTATGACGAACTTCAGGCTACCAATGACGGTACCTCAGTCAAAATTATGACGCACCAGTTGTTGATTTTGACTGTGATTTTGACGCACATTCGACATGGTCGAAATGATACAGAACGTGTTTTTCCTGATTTGCGATCGGGGTCTAATCTCATTTCCAGGCACGAGCACTCGTTTGTTGTTGCAATACCGTTCCCCCACCTGCACCGTGCACGGCACAATGTTTTCTGTTTTCTAGTAGACATCTACGATAGATCTACTGGGATGGTGGTGCAGGGCTTTGCCATAAAATGCCCTTGTTTTTATATAATATTCCCTTTTCTGAAATCTATCATTAATACGCTCTAGATCTATTATCAAAATCAAAGTAAAATACAGAATACGTACGGTCAGATTTGTTTCATAATTCTTCAAGTCTTTTTAGTGCGCGCGATGGTGATGCACATCGGTACGTCACTTGGATCTCACACTCATCACATGGATGAGTTTGTTTCGCTGCACTGCGCAATGTCTGGCTTTTACATACACATTTTAAGGCACGTAAGATGCTGCGAACGTAAAAGCGCATTTAAAACGCCGCTTACTTCAGTCCGATCACTACGTATTGAACCCACAGAAAACCAACCGCATGGCGATCTGCGATACATGTGCTTTCCTATGCGAAAAAATTGTCTGTAGCTTGTCGAGTGCTGAGTTGAAAGTTAGTAGTACAAATTTAAGTGCCAATTACAAATCAATTTGAAGATCGTATAATAAGTATGATCGTAAGTAATAGTACTAGCGGCCGTGAATACACTGTACTTTATTCAGTGACGCACCTATGTAAAGTGACTGACATCGACACACCCCACCGCCAATATTGTGACTGACCATAGGAGTAAAATGACGGTACCCTGAGTCACACCTTGATGGTAAATGACCCAACCATGACGCACCTTCCCCGGGGTTCATGGGGTGGGTCATACAATTGACAGGTGCATTAGGACGAGGAATCCTATGCAGGCTTTTGAGCTCCGACGCCTTCGGTGGCAGAGCTCCCTGGAGTGATAATGATTGTAGTCTTGTAGAAAAGTTCTAGATTCTAGGTGCCTTTTTAAAAATACTAATTTCTCAGTCTTTTAAATTTATGATGAGATTATGTTTTTTATGTTTAATCAAATTAAATTTTATTCATCATTTATTATTTAGTTTAGAGCAGGACTTCACTAAGACAGAAAGATCCATTTGCTTGATCTTGGATGAGATTTTTGAGTCTCTTTTGAATTTTGACTCTGTCTATGAATATGGAGAAGGATTTGATTAACCCAGCAGACGGATCTCTTAATGGAACATATCCCCAAATGAAATAGACTAATTTTTCTGTCTAGGCCTCACAGTCACAGGCTGATTCAAGAGGTTCAACTTAGTGGAGATACGTGTACATGTATCCTGTATAAAAAGCATGTCTTGAGCATTTTCCATTCGTTTCACCCAAAAAAGAATAAGAAATCACTTGATATAACTTCTCGCGCTAAGAGAAAAAAGCTACATCATGGTTACTTGTTAATTTTACAATAGAAATATTTGCATAGTCACTTGTTTCATCCATCAAATAAAGTGCTATTTATAAGTTATACAGGACTCCAAAAGGTAATTTGTGTATCTTTAAATAGGCCAAGATGCATTGCATACAAATACAATAGGGTTTTCAAAGTTTAGCACATACATGTATATCCTTGAAGAATTATGCAATCTACAGGTTTCTCACAAAACCTTGTTAATTTTTTGTGGGGGGGGGGGTTCAGACTAGGTACACAAAACGTTCAGGATCTTTTCATAACATCAACTTTCAAGTGTTACATGTACAGAACATCCATTCAGATTTCAGAAGTTTATTGTTCCTTGTTAATAAATCCTGTTTCCTGTTTCCATTGAGATTTGTTAGATTAAACATACACTGTAGGCCTACATCTCATCAATTTCAATTCTAGTAATTCGTCACCTGTAAAAGGTCCACATAAAGCTTTGATCATTTTTCTTCTACTTGTTTTGCATCGTTTTTTGTTAAAACTATCTTTTCATGCTTCATAGGCCAAGATTTCTCAAAAGACAATCTTTGTAATATTTAAATGTTGTATTGCATTAAATAATGTTGGTGTAGGTTCTTATCTGTATGCATATTACAACTACAGTACCTGTACATCTCTTCAGAAGGAAACACCTAGGAAGTGTTTTTTTTTTTTATTGAATGAATACATACCAGCAAATTCCCAAGAGGAAATTCATAACATTCATACATGTAGCAGGGTAGGCCTACATGTATGCATTTTGATAATCTTGATAAAATCTAAAAGGATCCTTTCACAAGACAGTTCAAAATCCATGAATTAACAAAATGCAATTTCCATGTCAATTATGAGATGAACATTGAAGAACAAATTTTCTTTCATTAAAACAAAGTTTGGTATTGAGGGAAGTGTACAACTTTGTACACTGTACATGCAATTTTCAAGGAAGCCTTACATGTAGCAGTTATTGCCAAAGAGACTCCTACAAAAAAAAATTGTTCTGCTTCTCAGTGAGCAGTTTATCATTCAGCTTCATACAACTTCACTTTGCAAGTTTGCACATTTACCATAAAGTTTTTGATATGTATATTTTGTGATATATACATGTACGGTATGCACATGGTACATACTGTACATGTAAATAATGAACCTTGAACATTAAATATGTACATTGTAGATTACACTTATTTTAACAGTTGAAGACAATGATTATTGTCATCAGATTTTAGCTACTGGTACCCTTCACTGATTCTAAATTTATTCATTTTTAGTAAGCACAATTTTGAATGAATTTAAAAAAATCCTGTAAATGCATTCACATTGTGCATGTAGGATCATGCTCTTTTTAAAATCCACATGCAACATGTGACAGAAAAGTAAGCAAATTTTATATGCCATGTTAGATAGTGACCTTTTGATTTAAAGCTTATCTCGATCAGCACCATCAGGAGTGTATGGGACTGGTGATGTGTGTTTATGCTCTTGAGGTGAATGTAATTGATAAGCTCTCATGCCCGTCTGTGCACTAAATCCAATTACTGATATTACGCAAGTCGTGGCTAGGGTATGAGTGGAAACTTGTTATCAACATCAGTAGGTTACGATGACAGTGATATACTGATACTATGCTCTGCCAAGTGGGATACTGTGGCAGCGCTGGCAGTAGTATGATTTGTGTTAGCTTCAACCCTCCCCCCCCCCCCCCTCCTCCTTAAAGGTACTACATGTACCTCGTATTTAATTTTGATAGTGCTTAAAGTTAAATCAGTGAAAAAGGTTATGGGAGGCAAAGTTACAGATTACATTTGATCTGGGTATAGTGAACTGATATTAGTCTGAAATTCCCTCAAATACCCCTCTAGCTCAATGTGATATCTATAATTTTTGTTCACAAGTTACAAATAAATTAAAATACTTTATTTTGATAGATTTATAGTCGAGTAGAATAGAAATCTACTGTATTCTATTAAATTTAAAAACCAACATGTATTATGTACAGTATGTATACAACTACATTGTATGTACACAAATTCATGTACATGTTTGCCTACATTTTATGACATACATGTACCAGTACATTTGGAAAGAGGAAAGAAGGAAGAATTGCTGCACAGAATTTAACTGGCACTTAGTTTTATGAATGGAAAATTTCCCAGGTCAGTCGTGCAGAAAAGCGCACAGTGAATCAAAGTTCAATTCACACAATGACTTGAAGATCACCTTCATAGCTTAGCAAAGTCCCTGTTTACATTATACTTTATAGGCCTGTATGTATTGAGTCAATGTATATCTAGTCTACAGAGGTTATCAGTAGTAGAGAATCAATAAAGAATAAAAAATGAATGAGCACTTTAGAAAAGCTTGATACATGTAGCATGTATATCAGGGCCAGATGTCTGGGTACATCTACCGGTACATGTATTTAGGCTAAATTTTCATAGGCATTGTGAAGTGAATAAAGAGCCAAAATTGAGATGAGTATAATGCTAGCTGCGTACTTATCGCTCATTGAAAATTGAATTGATGAGTTGTACTTTAACTACATGTACAAATTGAAGAGCTTTCAGTACCGGTACTTGGAATCAATATTAAACAATAATTTTTAAGCTACATTATAAAGCAGCATTTTCAACACCTTGTACACCTTTCGTACTGTACACATTTTCTTTTCTTTCGGTACTACCTCGGATAAATATTGATCGTGATATCTCATCATTTGTGTGTAAATACAATCAATTTTCAATTTAAAGAAAAAATTGTTTTCAACAGGGCCAGATATCTATAGGACTACCGGGTACTTGCAAAACTTCATTGGCTACACAATTATTTATGTAGAACTTAAACCCTTTGTGGATTGACTATTTTGTTAGTGTGTGAAGGGCAAATGAATCTCAGTTTGTTCAGCAAATATCTGTAATATGAGCTGCATGCAGTTCAGTTGGTAATTTTCTTGCTGCAATGTATACACATGTACTGTAGGCCTTACATTGTAAAAAAAAAAAGAATGACTATTGAGTAGTGGTTTAAAAGAATGTTTCTATAGTTGGATCCTTGGTAGATTTAAAGCTGTTTTGTCTCCAGTAGTGTCTACAGGCAGGCTTTTTTTAATTACTTGGATTTCGTTTTGTAAATGATAAAGTACATGTAGTAGTACTAAAGTCATTATCACTGCTCGATAAAAATGGCAGATTAGGGCAACTTTGCTCCAGGAAAGTACTGAAATAAGCCCTGTATTCCACCAATAAGCACCAAATATGGTCTTCTTCTTGTGAAGTTGTGATAGGTTTGCCTAGAAGAATAATGTACATCATACACCTTCATGTATATCTTTGCTTCATTTCAGACAGATGCCTTTCCTCCCTAATCCCCTTTTTATATGCAAAATAGAAAAGGGGGTGTGTCAAGTGGGGCGTGTCCGTTTTCATTGTGAACCCCTTTCTGTACTCTCATGTCACCCATTCCCCTATGTGGGATAGAATGAAGGAATTGGCTATTAATTCATGCATGGCTGTACAAACATACTCTGAATCAATTGTACCGAAGTGGTGTTTTGAGATGAAAGAATAGGATTTAATACCAGAAGGAAAGCTGTGATCCCATCATAACTATTGCAAAATTCATTTCTTACACATACCAAAGAATACTAGGGGACTGTAGTCTATAGTACATGTACCGGTAGTAAACCTGTGCATTCAATATTTCCCCTTTGACCAAGTTTAAGAGCTGCCAGGCCTCCACTCCAACACACACTTATCACCATATCAATTTTCAGCCTAATCCCAGGTGCAGTCAGTTTACATACAGGTACTTAGTATGGAGAGCTCTAGACTGTACATGTACATGCCTATTAATTGCTAAGCGTGAACTTTGACCCTGCTGTTTTCAAAAATTTAATCAACAACATCCTCTTCTCCACCAGAACAATATATAGTTTATTAAATATATTTGTGGCTTCCACCCAGTAAATAAGATCGATTGATCGATCTGTATCAATAAGGTCGATTGATCGACCTGTATCAATAAGGTCGATTGATCGACCTGTATTGAAAAACACAAGTCAGAAAAAATCTTGGAACCAGCGGGATTTGAACCTGCCATCTACTGCTTGCCGGGCAGCGACTCTACCACCAGGCCATCACTAGTCCATGGCACAGTCACGATGAACTAGAAACAAATACCTAAGCTCTCCTGATTAATATATAGATTATTTCATAAACTTAGAATATAGAGCAAAGTGTAAAATTGTCATGGTATGGTCATAAATCAAAAACCCTCAAAAAGAATGATTCTTTATGACAGCTTAATTTTCATTTTTCAGTCTGTTGGATATTTAGTGAACAAACATGTATTCCTTCATGAAAGATTCCATAGCTCTTCTATTATTTGCCATGATCAAAATACAATTACAAGAATGTTTATTCAAGTAATGATTTTGTCGAACTCTACATCGCATGCCATGTCTATTTTCTTTTCACACACAAGCTTTTAAAAACACATTCATTTGCTTGAATAAAAGCACTGCATGAGTGGAAAAGGCCCTCATCTCCAACTCGTCCCCACCACATCACATCTCTCTGTTTTCTTTTCTTTTTTTTGGAGGTGGAATCAAGATCTGCATTACTGTTGTAGTTTGATAAAGTGATAAAGTCAATCTTTTTAGATTGCACTAGAATGCAAGCATTTAAACATGCATAGACTATTAAAAGTCTTTCATTTGCATTAATACCCCAAATGCTGCACTAGTCGAAAATGCTGTCATCTGCAACTCCTCCCACCACATCTCATCCCTGTTTTCTTTTCATTTGCAGGTGGAATTGCTGGCGGAATTGAGATCTGCATCACCTTCCCGACGGAGTACGTCAAGACCCAGCTACAGCTGGACGAGAGGGCCTCCAAGCCTCTCTATCGGGGCCCCATACACTGTGTCAAGCTCACCTATAAGGAGCATGGAGCCAGGGGCCTCTACAGGGGTCTTAGCCCCCTTATATATGGATCTATACCAAAGTCAGCTGTTAGGTTGGTATTATTCTATATTTTTTTCATTCTCAGTGTTTATTTTACATTTTACAAAGTGTATATACTTGTGTATTTCTTGACATTATATTTAATTTTCACTCTTTAAACTATTACCTTTTTCACTGTTCCTCTTGCCTCATTATTTCTCTCTCTCTCTCTCTCTCTTTCTATATATATATCGTCCTTGTTTTCACGAAGTGACGGTAGTGAGGAAAATCGTAACGCAAAGTGAATGCAATTTTTTTTCACTACCGTCACTTCGTGAAAACAGCGACGATATATATCTCTCTCTCTCTTTCTCTCTTTTTCTCTATCTCCCATTCACCTTTATATCTGTCTTTTTTCTCTTTCTGCATTACAGTATCTATATACCTATTTCTCTTTAAGTTCATCTCAATTTATCTCTCTTTCTCTACTCTACTCTTCTCTCCCCCCCCCCCTTTTTCCCCTTCTCTCTCTCTCTCTCTCTCTCTCTCTCTCTCTTTAACATGTAATTGTGAACCAAATTTTATGTAAAGCCACATAACTTTTTTTTTTCTTGACGAATTCCATATTCTCCAAAAGAGATATAATGAGCTTTTTTATTCCTTTTTGATCATTTAAATGATTTTTCAATTCGTTTTTCAGTTTTCGAAAAATTGCAAAAAAGACAAGATGAACAATATACTAGTTAAGTATGTACATCTATATAAAAAAACGTTTTTCTCTCTAAAACTAAAACTTATCTGTAATTGTAATAAAAGTAGTGCAGTAAGAATTGATGGTGCTCCGCACAAAGAATAGAGCCTAAATAAAAATAAATGATAATTTTTTCCCTGAAATTATGCAAAAAAATATTTTTAATTAATTTTTTACATATTAAATATTTTTTTTGGACGAATAGCGAATCTATAAAATTTGTAATTGTGAAACACATTTTAGGTTTTAGTTTCCTTCATAATTTCAAATTTTTCGATGAAAATTATAGATGAATGCCATAAAATTGATTATTTAACACCTTTTTTTCGTTTGTTGTTGAAATAAAAGGAAATTTAGTTTTGGAAACTTAAACATCACATGGTGAAATTTAAGGCATCTCTAGAGAATGTGTATGAATGAATGGGAGATTGTATTTGTGAACCAGCGCTCGGGTCAATTCATACACCTAGTTTGACCATACATCTGTTTTATTTTTGCTCAAATCCTTCTCTGAAATATCAAACAGACGTTAGATTTTGCTTTTATTGGATTTTAGAACTATATTTTCCAACTTTTATGAGTTAAAAATCTGTTTGGAAAAAGGGTTATTTCGAATGTGTTAAAAATACGCCCTCTTTTGGTCGAAAGTGTCTTCTACGTGTAAAACATATGGGCTCTAAAGCGAGGACATTTGTCAAGATTCTGATCCCAGTCGGAGTGAACGGTGTGTCTAATCTCTCACAAAATCATGAAAGACACATGAGAAGTCGGTGGCCATCATTTTGTTTATTCATCGCATTCGACTTCAAGCTCTGATCAACGACTTTGGTAAGCAATTTGTAAATTATCGATTATATCTCCGTCTTTTCTGTGATGTTTGTGTTGTGAATATAACGTAGATCTAATCAGCAAGCTCCCCAGAACTCTGGCAGGGGGAAGCTGCTGTTCCGAAGAGAGTACGCGAGCACATAATTCTTTACCCTCGGCCGTTTGTTTGATAAACGGGTTGTTTACTCTTGTTTATCCGGACATTCAGGCTGAGAAAAGTTGATATCAAACAGTAATTTAGTAAATTACTCGGCTTAACTTTAGGATTTATGTACATAAACCTAGGGTTAGGGTTAGGGTTAATTAGGGACTTAGGGTTAGGTTAGGGTTAGGTTAGGGTTAGGGTTAGAGTTAGGGTTAGGGTTAGAGTTAGAGTTAGGGTTCGGATTAGGTTTAGCGTTAGACCAAATAACAAAAATGAAGTGTTTTTCGTCCCTGCCAGCCTCCTTTTTGTTACTATTTACTATTTAGTTGAAATATACCCCCCCAAAAAAAAGGGATGTGATGATATAAATTTTGTTCGAATAGCTTCTATTCTAAAGTGATACAAATCATTTGTTTTGTCATACATGGCATCAGTATACTCACATAGCACGATATATGTGAATAAAATAGACTTGGCAAGCTATAATTAGTACGGCAGCCATCTTTGAAAAAAATTGCAAAATAGTAAATAGTAATGCCCAGCTTCCTCCTTTTCCGGACGAGAAACATGTTATTTTTGTTATTTGTCCTTCAGAATTCTTCAGATTTAGCGTTGGGTAATGAATTTCTATTCATTTAATACAGAGCCCATATTAAGCGAGCCCTCCCCCAGCCCCCCACACATACTTTACGTGGCTACGCCCCAGCATATTTCCCAACTCTTTCTCGACCGTAAAAAGTCAGACTGAAATTACTTTGTTTTCTCTTTATTTTATACATGACCTTCATAGGTGAGCTCCCCCCCCCCCTCCCCCTTCACCCCGTGGCTACGCCAATCACATTTCCCTACTCTTTCTCAATTCTTTCTCAAATATGATACGTCCTACTAAAATTATAGTTTTGTTTTCTCTTTATTTAATACAGAGTCTGTATTAAGTAAGCCCTCCCGCTCCCTATTACCCCTTGGCTACGCCAATCACATTTCTTTTCTCCTACTCGACTATGAGAGTTCAAACTAAAATTAAAGATTTGTATTCTCTTTATTTATCACAGAGCCTGTATTAAGGGAGCCCCCCCCCCCTCCCCTCCCCCCCCCCCCCCCCCATTCCCCTGGCTATGCAAATCACATTTATTTATACTTTCGCGACTATGAGAGTTCAGACTAATTTAAAGTTATTTATTCCTTTCATATTATACAGGGCCTCTATTAGGTGAGCCCCCCCCCCCCCCTTACCCCCTGGCTATGCCAATCACATTTCTTTTCACGTTCTCGACTATTAGAGTTCAAACTAAAATTCAAGATTTGTATTCTCTTTATTTATCACAGAGCCTGTATTAAGCGAGCCCCTCCCCCCCCCCCATTCCCTGTGGCTACGCCAATCACATTTCCCTACTCTTTCTCAACTCTTTCTCAAATATGATACGTCCTACTAAAATTATAGTTTTGTTTTCTTTTTATTTAATACAGAGTCTGTATTAAAGGTAATACAAAGTTTTGGTATGGGGTCATGAATTTGGTTCAAAGTATATTGGAAGCATATGTGATCCTACAATATTCAGTGATCGTTGTCGCGGTTGAAATCGAGTCTAAACTGATGAAAATTCAAATAATAAGCTCTTTATGTTGTATAGCTCCCTCTCAAGGTCAAGATATTGATTTAGCTATAAAACAATGTTTCTTGACTAAAATCGAGCAATTTGCTATTCCCGTTTGGAAATTATATATCACAACTACATATTCTGAGATTTTCATGTTCGCAGCTATCATTGTATGGCCGTAGGCGCTATTTGAAATTTATCAAAATTTACCGGGAGCACCGGTAAATTTTGATATTCATTATATCTCGAAAGCAGAAGTGTTTTACGGGCTAATTTTTTTAGTGCTTATAATACATCCGCAGGGGCATCCAAATATATTAAAATTGTAGGGAATCACTATCCAGACAATTTTCAAACTTTACCAAAACTTTGTATTACCTTTAAGTAAGCCCTCTCGCTCCCAATTACCCCTTGGCTATGCCAATCACATTTCCTTTCTCCTACACGACTATGAGAGTTCCAACTAAAATTAAAGATTTGTATTCTCTTTTTTAATACAGTGCCTGTATTAGGGGACCCCCCCCCCATGCCCTATTAAATACAGAGCCTGAATTAAGCGGGCCCCCCCCCCACCCTTACCCTGTGGCTACGCCAATCACATTTCCCTACTCTTTCTCAAATATGATATGTCCGACTAAAATAATAGTTTTGTTTTCTCTTTATTTAATACAGAGCCTATATAAGGCGAGCCCTCCCCCAAATCCCCATGTAATACAGAGCCTGAATTAAGCGACCCCCCCCCCCCCCCCCGCCACCCATTCCACTTGGCTACGCCAATCACATTTCCCAACTCTTTCTCGACCATAAAAAATCAGACTGAAATTACTTTGTTTTCTCTTTATTTTATACATGACCTTCATAGGTGAGCTCCCCCCCCCCCCTCCCCCTTCACCCCGTGGCTACGCCAATCACATTTCCCTACTCATTCTCAACTCTTTCTCAAATATGATACGTCAGACTAAAATTATAGTTTTGTTTTCTCTTTATTTATCACAGAGCCTGTATTAAGCGAGCCCCCCACCCCCCCCCCCCCCCCCCCATTCCCCTGGCTATGCAAATCACTTTTATTTATACTTTCTCGACTATGAGAGTTCAGACTAATTTAAAGTTATTTATTCCTTTCATATTATACAGGGCCTCTATTACATGTAGGTGAGCCCCCCCCCCCCCCCCTTACACCCTGGCTATGCCAATCACATTTCTTTTCACGTTCTCGACTATTAGAGTTCAAACTAAAATTCAAGATTTGTATTCTCTTTATTTATCACAGAGCCTGTATTAAGCGAACCCCTCCCCCCCCCCCATTCCCCGTGGCTACGCCAATCACATTTCCCTACTCTTTCTCAACTCTTTCTCAAATATGATACGTCCTACTAAAATTATAGTTTTGTTTTCTTTTTATTTAATACAGAGTCTGTATTAAGTAAGCCCTCCCGCTCCCTATTACCCCTTGGCTACGCCAATCACATTTCCTTTCTCCTACACGACTATGAGAGTTCCAACTAACATTAAAGATTTGTATTCTCTTTTTAAATACAGAGCCTGTATTAGGGGACCCCCCCCCCATGCCCTATTAAATACAGAGCCTGAATTAAGCGAGCCCCCCCCCCCCCCACCTATACCCTGTGGCTACGCCAATCACATTTCCCTACTCTTTCTCAAATATGATATGTCCGACTAAAATAATAGTTTTGTTTTCTCTTTATTTAATACAGAGCCTATATAAGGCGAGCCCTCCCCCAAATCCCCATGTAATACAGAGCCTGAATTAAGCGACCCCCCCCCCCCCCCGCCACCCATTCCACTTGGCTACGCCAATCACATTTCCCAACTCTTTCTAGACCATAAAAAGTCAGACTGAAATTACTTTGTTTTCTCTTTATTTTATACATGACTTTCATAGGTGAGCTCCCCCCCCCCCTCCCCCTCCCCCCCCCCCTCCCCTCCCCCTTCACCCGTGGCTACGCCAATCACATTTCCCTACTCTTTCTCAAATATGATACGTCCGACTAAAATTATTGTTTTGTTTTCTCTTTATTTAATACAGAGTCTGTATTAAGTAAGCCCTCCCGCTCCCAATTACCCCTTGGCTACGCCAATCACATTTCCTTTCTCCTACTTAACTATGAGAGTTCCAACTAAAATTAAAGATTTGTATTCTCTTTATTTAATACAGAGCCTGTAGAAGGTGAGGCCCCCCCCCCCCTCCCTTTACCACCTGGCTATGCCAATCACATTTACTTACTCTTTATCGACTATTAGAGTTCAAACTAAAATTCAGGATTTGTATTCTCTTTATTTAACACAGAGCCTGTATTAAGCGAGCCCCCCCCCCCCTCCCCTTACCACCTGGCTACGCCAATCACATTTCCTTACTCTTTCACAACTCTTTCTCAAATATGATACGTCCTACTAAAATTATAGTTTTGTTTTCTCTTTATTTAATACAGAGTCTGTATTAAGTAATCCCTCCCGCTCCCTATTACCCCTTGGCTACGCCAATCACATTTCTTTTCTCCTACTCGACTATGAGAGTTCAAACTAAAATTCAAGATTTGTATTCTCTTTATTTATCACAGAGCCTGTATTAAGCGAGCCCCCTCCCCTTACCACCTGTCTACACCAATCACATTTACTTACTCTTTCTCGACTATGAGGGTTCCGACAAATTTAAAGATATTTATTCCTTTTATATAATACAGGGCCTCTTTTAGGTGAGCCACCCCCCCCCCCCCCCCCACTCCCTTACCCTCTGGCTATGCAAATCACTTTTTTTTTACTCTTTCCCGACTATGAGAGTTCCAACTAAAATTAAAGATTTGTATTCTCTTTATTTAATATAGAGCCTGTATTAAGTGAGCCCTCCCCCGTCCCCATTCCCGCTTGACTGCGCCAATCACATTTACTTACTCTTTATCGACTATTATAGTTCTGACTGAAATTAAATATTTGTTTTCTCTATATTTTATACAGAGACTGTATTAAGCGAGCCCTCCCCACCCCCCCCCGCAAACCCCCCCCCCCAGCCCCCCCCCCCCTACCCCCCCACACCCCCACCCCCCACACCCCCACCCCCCCCCCCACCCCTCTTTCTTGACCATAAAAAGTCAGACTGAAATTACTTTGTTTTCTCTTTATTTTGTACATGACCTGTATTAGGTGAGCTCCAAGGCTCAAAATACACGGGGGCGCTGGGCGATTTGCCCCCATGAGCTACATAATCGCCTCCGTCAGGTTGCTCAGGGGGGCGGTTGCAAAATTAAAAATTGCCCCCGTTTGATTTATAAAAAATAAAGATTATCTTGTCTGTTATAACTTTAACACAATAATGAGTTTCAATTTCAAACCTTAAACCAAGGAAATGGAACATAGATTAGCGTGCAAGATTTCTCGCTCGAATTTGCCGGTGTCTAGAGAGTAAAGGCTGCCATACTGTAAAGAAATGTACGCTTATTCGCCGAAAGATGTAGAGATATCTCCCATCTCTACAAGTATTACGGATACGATGGAAGCTCGCAGTGCAGTGCGGCTGTCAGCAGTGGCTATACTATGCCGTTAGTATTGGTACCTGTGTGCATGCTGCCGCCTCACATCTGTTGGAGCTGGAGTTGATCGTGCAAGGGCTGAAACATGGTCATGGAGAAGTCTTTCGTTGTGAAAAGCGTAAATCCTCTGAAATCTAGTGATTCCAAAAGACTAGCAAATAATGAACCTCGACCAGTAAATCAATATTGAGAAGAAGAGGAAGACCAAAGATGTTGTGGAAGGATATATGGTAACAGGGCGGCTCTACGGAGGGGTGGTTAGGGGGTTTAAACCCCCCCCCCCCCCTTGGGCTGCCAAATGAAAATGTGATGTGCATAGAAAAATGCCATTATGTGTCCAGACCCACACAGTATTGGTAGATGTTAGTAGATGCCCGGATAACATAATTTACGGGGGTTCAAAATAGCAACAACAAAAAATTACCTCGCAGCTATGCCGCTCGTGGATTGGGT
This sequence comes from Strongylocentrotus droebachiensis, assembly GCA_035222895.1. Lineage (NCBI taxonomy): Eukaryota > Metazoa > Echinodermata > Echinoidea > Camarodonta > Strongylocentrotidae > Strongylocentrotus > Strongylocentrotus droebachiensis. The sequence continues at coordinate 175,747 of JAVYIG010003972.1, forward strand.
CAACCCCCCCACCTTAGCAAAAAGCTAGATCCGCCCCTGGGTAAAGAAAGAATGTGAATAAGGTTGCTCCGAATAATGAGGAGGAAATAATGTGCAGAACTAATGTGCTGAAATGGAGGGAATATCATGACGGGATGAAAGTCGGTAACAGATATGTAACTTGGAAGTATGTAAGAGGGAAAATGCTGACTTAAATAAATGGTAATGATGAATACCAAAGAATTGAGGAGTATCATGGGTACCAATTCAATAGAAATTTGTACAAAATATGAGCCCCCCTCAGTACTAAAAGAGCCCCTGTGAGCCTTCTCATGGGGGCTCTTTGATTACTGAGCCTGTATTAGGTGAGACCCCCCCCCCCCCCCCCGTCCTTCTCCCTTTGGGGTTCGCTTCCGGGGGGGGGGGTGGGGGGGGGGGGGGTGGGGGGGGGGGGGCTCGCCTAGTTCAGGCTCTGTCTTAAATGAGGAATGGGGGAGGGGTTCCCCCACCAATACAAGCTCTGTTTTAAATAAAGAGAAAACAAACCTTCAATTTAGTCGGAACTCTAATATTCAAGAAAGAGTAGGAAAATTTGATTGGCGTAGCCACGGGGGAATTGGGAGGGGGAGGGCTTGCTTAAAATAGGCTCTTTATTAAATAAAGAGAAAACAAAACTATAATTAAAG